>JBAMCL010000421.1:0-27903 GCA_037075165.1 Hirtodrosophila histrioides | reverse complement strand
AGGCAATGAGTCCTCGAAGAATTTGAAAGGGTATGGCCGAAATAGGACTCGCTGAGATGAATGGCTAGTATTCTATAATATAAAGAATTAGGATCGAAAGATATCAGAATTTTTTGAAAATTCTGAAGAACATTTATATTTAGTATCCCTTAAGACACACGCATACACAAAGATGCACACACACAAGCGACAGCGCAAGCGATGCATTTTAAGTCGTGGCTGTGCTGCTTCTTCCCCCCCTCGCTCTAGTACTGAATCTTGTTTGTTGAATAACTTCCGTGTTTATTATCCGATCGACTTGAAATTTGGACAGTAGGTTAAGAGTGAAGTAAAGTATTGTACATTATAAATCCCAAAGCTATATATTTTAAAGTGTAGCGATAAAACGTTTTGATCCAAATGCGCGGGAACGGGGGGAGATATCTGAGATCGGAAACAAACTTGATCTGCGTATGGTATACAGGAACCTACATTCCAAATTTGGTGCCTCTAACTCTTATAGTTGCTGAGATCGACGCGTTCATCCGGACAGACGGACAGACAGACCGATATGGCCAAATTTAAATCTCTATTGATACTGATCAAGAATATATATACTTTATTGGGTCGTAGATGTCTCCTTCTGCCTGTTTCATACTTTTGCACAAATCCAATAACCCCTTTTACCCATTTTATGGGTACAGGGAGTAAAAATTACAAGTTCATAAACCTAGATAAACACTTTGGTGACGCTTAAAACTTATCACAAGTCAACTGGTATTGCCAGTTCTTAAAAGCCATATTCTGCTCGTATTTGTTGCGGACAGTGTCCAGGAGTTCCGCAACAGTTGCCTCATCTCCAGTTGCTGTGGCTGTGATGCCGCTGCCAACTCTTGCTCCAGCTCCAGTTCCGGTTCCTCGGGCAGCGTTTGTAACCTTGTTATTCGCTGCGGGTTCATCGTACGGCTGCAATTGTCTTGGACGTCGCGTGCGTTGGTTTGTTGTTGCTGGATCTCGTTCCCCTTCCCGTACTCGTTTCGCTGTTCGACCACCCTTGCGCCAGGACTCGACATTGGAGATGCCCGTATCGGGGCCAATTTTGTCGCTGCCTCCAAAGATGGTCGTCCAACGAAACCACTTTTGTCATAAGCCATAAGGTGGATCCGATGATGTACTGCGTCTGTGTGGCACATCGCGACGCAACAAGTAGACACACAAGCCGAGGCAGGCCAACAGCAGGCACACAAGGCCCAGCATTGCGTAAAAGCCTTGACGATAGCGTGCCGCATCCGCATTAGCCTCCATTAGACGAACACGCTGCCCCAAGGCACCACCAGTGCCCTCCCGCAGCTCTGCATCCTGTGCCGTGGGCAATAGTACCTGCCAGAAGCCATATACACGTCTCAGGTGGTTGTCATAGCCGGAATCCAGCTGATTACTAGCCATATACGAATTGGTGTTGCCCTGCCGATAGCTGTCATGCCGATTGGTTCTGGACAAGCTGCGATCTGTGCCGATCTCCGTCTGCTGCTTACCATGCAGCAGCTGCTCAACTAATGCCTCATCCACGCCTGCTGGCAGTTCCAAGCTCTTGGCAAGCTCACCCAGGCTGTAGATGAAAGGACGCTGGGATGTATACGGCAGCCATGCATCGTAGATGCGCCCCGGCGTGGGATTGCCGCCTTTCACGAAGTTGGCAAAGCAGCCGCGCAGCTTGCGGCACAGTTGCTCCTCCTCAGCGCTAAAGCGACGACGCGCAATCTGCTGAAATAAACTGGGACCGAGCAGCAGAGGCAAATCTGCGCTGTGCGAGGCCCCGTTGAACAAATTCTGTCTGCCACGCATGTCCATTGCATGAGCATGCGACTGATCAAAGACATAGGCATAGCTGACTCTGCCGCTGCTGCTGCTGGCATTGAGGAGCTGCAGCAGGCGCAGAAAGGGCGTCTCGTACAGCGACTCGGACAGCAGACGCTGCATGCCCCACAATAACTGACCCACCGATGCCTCTTCGCTGAAGTAGCGCCAGCGAATGGCTGCCAATTGAGCGGCACTAGCGCTCTCCTCCAGCTGCATGGATCGAAGCACATTTGGCAGCAGTGTGTGGTTGATGTAGCTATGCAGGGCCACGGGACCTTCCCGTGCCACGTCCAGCCAGTAGTCCTGCAAGAAGGCGCCCTCATTGGAGCCAATGCCCAGCAGCAGCGGCGGCAATGACACATTAGCCAGCTGCTGTTTCAGTTGACCGGGGCCGGGCAGCTGCACGCCCAGCTGCATGCTGGCATTGCCATGATTGTAGACACTTTCATAGGCGCGCAGCAAGTCCTCGGTGCTCTTCCGGCGCAGGCAACTCAACAGCTGGCGATGCTGTGCCTCCTCAAACTGGCAGCCCAGCTTCTGCACGAGCACACGGCCCGTTGCCACAATGCGCTGCCCATGACCAGCACCCAGGGCGTGCAACACTGGGCCCGGCGACATGAGTATCAGCTGCTTAAACAGCGCTGTGCCCTCGACCGCATGCAGTGCGCTAGCCAGTGCCAGAATGGCCCCGCTTCCATGGCCCAGCAGCGTCAGCTGATCCGGATTGCCACCGAAACTGGGCGCATTGCGTTGGAGCCAACGCAGCGCCAGTTGAATGTCAGTCAGTCCATAGTTGCCCGGCAGCTGGCGATTATCTTGGCCCAATCCCAGCCAGCCATAGATGTTGCTGCGATACTGCACGCTGACGACAACAATGCCCTCGGCAGCAGCAAAGTCGAGGCCATTGATGCGATTGCGTGGCCAATCATAGGCGAAATCCTCACCACTAATGATAACCAGCATTGGCAGCTGGCCATAACGCAACCCCGTCTCTGGTGTCCAGATGTTCAGGTAGAGACAATCCTCGTTGCTGGGAGCAGCCCGTGATATGCTTCCATCGGCGCTCTCATCATAAATGGTATTCGACAGCTGCGGGCAAATTGGCTGCATGGCCGTTGCTTGCAACGTGCGGTTCCAGCCATTGTGCGGCTTGGCGGCCTGAAGATGCAGGAAGGTGGAAGAGTGTTAGACTATAAGGTTTTATGAAGTACGCAAGAGGACTCCGATTCGAATTGTTGGTTACTGATACTCGTATAGAGAGAAATAAGAATTATTCAATGCAAGACGATATATCTTATTATTTATACTTAGCTTAGTCATGAATTTGAATCTGTACTAAAAGGAAATAATTTAATAATTTTGTTTCTATTGTATATATCATCGTATATGTATACGAATTCAGTAGAACCTTTTCCAAAATATTAATTAATTTAAGAATTCTAACCAAATATTCTATGTTTAGAAGTTAACTTAAAATTTAGATTTCTTTTTTATAATTTTATAATAATTCGATAATTTAAAATATTGAATATAATTATTACCTTATTGTTCCTATAGAGCAAATGTCAGATTTCTTTCCCTACATTATTAATCTCCTGAATCTTTTAAAATGATCGGCTAATAAAAACTAGTTAGTTAAGAAATTATATCATGTCCATCTGTCTGGTTCTTTGCAAACTAATCTATCAATTAAAAACTTTCAAGCTAAGAATTTAATATTAATTCATAGTTTTAACTAGAAGTTATCATTATATAAATAAATAAATGATTAAGCAATAGAAACTGTGCATTATTTATTTGATCAAAATCTCAATACTATATCATTTGGCTGTCATACTCAGATAAGGCATCAATATGGCAGCCCGAAGGAAACTTTTCTTTAATTGAATATTAGGTTCTGGGTATTTGAACTGTTCTTCTTTTTTGTATATTGTATTATTATTATTCTTTTAATTGCTAGCAGCGTTTACTTACCGCAAAGCGCAGTGGCCCCAGAGGTGGCTGTGCGTAGGGTATTCCCAGAAAGGCGTAGACCGCGTTGCGTGCTCCATCCGGAAAGACCTTGAGCTGGAAGCGCAGAGTCAGTTTCAATGGTTATCGGTTTATCCGGAATGCCCGTCGATACTCACACCAATTAGATCACCCTGCTCCAGTTTGATGTGCGTTTGTTGGGCCCAGCAGCCTTGGATGCTCAGCCAAATGAATAATCCCAGCCAGTTAAAAATCGTTAACATATGCATCTTCTTCGAAAACACTCACTTTCTAACACATTTTAAGGCACATTTATTAGTTGAAGTTCTTTTTTTTATTATTTTTTGTTTCAAAAATATTTATTGCGCTGCAGTTTTTAACATTGACTCCTTGACGCTGCTACGAAAACTGAAAAATGTACCCGTTGATGGAAGAGTTGACCAACAATTTCTGCTGGAATTATTTCAATTGTTTTCTGGTGTCATTATTGTTACTGTTGCTATATTGTGTGCTGTGCGCGCTGGAATCATTCATGCATTCATTAGATCAAAACACCACCGACACCAAAACACCAACAACAGGTTGGTCCACAGGGTTGCTCTTTGGTTGTTGGTTGTTGGTTGTTGTGTACGAGCTGTAGCCATGGCGAACCAGAAGATTGGACCTGAACCCATAACTTTGAACCCGAAACAGCGTCAATTGTTACATGTGACTTTGTGCACTTTGGCATATATATATGTATACATATGTTACAACAGATCTCTAACAGAGGGCTACTTGAAATGTTTAGATAAATGGACTATACGGACTTATTAATATTTGTTACTGCTCTTGTGCTATTAATTATTATCCCAAATAGGATCTTCTATTTAAGAAAATTAATGGCTGGGATATGCCCTACATTAAAAATTCTGGAAATCATGAAAAAATGCAACTTTTGTATATTATTCTTGTTCATTTCGATCGCATTTCATGAAACGTAAAGTGTTTATCCTCAGGGCTAATGAACACTAACATCTTACCTTCTTAAAGAGCTTCATCTTACCCCATATTTTAGTTTAACTATATATACTTACATAAAAATAATTATATTATAATTATTATAACGTTAACAATACTTTCAATATTATTACATATTTTGTTAATAAGCTTTTGCATCTGTTTAATAAACAAATTTGAACAAATATTTAATTACGGCAAACAAATGTGAAGTGGAGAAAGGATACTTTAGTCTCGGGTACAGGATGTTTATATGATTTGAAAAAAAAAAATGATAAAAAAAAAATAATAAAGCTCAAGAGGTAAGTTTTATTTTTAAGCAAAATATAAAACTCCAAAAATAATCGTTATTTTTCTTCGAAATATAAAACTCAAATAATAGGGTCTGTTCCGAATTCCATTCCGAATCAATTCCACAGAATAGCGTGAACATAATTTTTAGAGCCCAATTTAAATAAAAACCCTGCATTCTTGCATATTAATTTATATTATAAAATTGCCCAAAAGCATGCCTTACATATTTCTGTGGAATTGATTCGAAAATGGAATTCAGAACAGGCCTGAATAACTTATATTTTTTTAAGGAATAAAATATATCTGAAAAATAAGTTTTATTTCTTGAGCAGTAAATAAATTCAGGAAACAATGCTTAAAAGGTAATTTCTGTAAATATTATTAAGATATTAGTTAGTTTAACCGTTCCGGTCCCTGGTTTAAACACAATAGATATATCATATTGTTGGGTTATAATTTTCCCAAAGAAGTTCTGTTTATAAACTGAGCAACTCTTGTTGCTGCCCTAGTTCTTGTTTATTTTCTATATATGTATATAGTATATATTTTATTTTTTATTGAGTTTTGATTTAGCTGCTGCTGAGGAAATTGTAAATATTCGTACGCTTCACAGCCTGCGAGTGTCAGTTTGTTCGAACTTCGAAACCTTCCTCCGCCGCCAGCTCGCGCCGCTCTGTTAAATGGAGTTGGCTGGCAGATAATGTACCATAATGTTGGCTTAATTCCAGACCAGAATGTGGACAGCAGCTGCTCTGGTGGTTGTTGTTTTTGTTGGCCCTGCCAGACGAAGCGCAGTTCCGGTCAGCGCCCGCTGCCGCTGCTGCTGCCGCTGCCAACAATTGTTGGAGTCGGAGATCAGCGCTTGGAGCGCTGGCAGCGCTGGCAGCAGCGAGGCTCTCGCTGTGAGCATTGCTCATAATTAACATCTATGTTGTCATAGATACTCGTATTCGCACTACCACACGCAGACGCACATTTATGCATTTTAATTAGTTTTCAAAGTAATTTGTTTCTGCGTGAGCATCAGCAGCATCACCAGACCAGGCTGGGGCTACACTCGTACTACAATCTGCTCTTAATTATGGGGCAACAAAGTATACATTTAAATTTCCGTTCGACTGGACCTCTCTGTCCCTCGTTTATTCTCTGTGCGGGCAACTTAATCAATTTATGCCTGTGAAACGTAGGCGTAGGTTCAGAGTTGGGTTTCGATTATTATAAATTGCAATGGTGGCCTAGTTCGGGTCATGGGCGTGTGTGTGAGAGGAGGGGACTGTAAACAATATTGGCAGGCCCCCACGATTGTGTACATAAAATGGAAGGTTAAGCCTCATGGACTACGATTATGTTTGTAGCTTAAATCTTGAACTTTGTTGGCTTAATGTTGATTTATGGACTTACAATGGGCTTACAATCGGCAATCTTTTAATTCAAATACATAAGCATCAGTTTATCTTTAATTTAAATAGTTTGGCTAACAGTCGGCAACCAATCAGCCAACTTGGCCAAAACAAATTAAGCTGTCAAATTGTTCATTTCGTGTGTTGGCCATTTGCCCGTTGTCAGGCCAAGCTGTTAAACGTTGTTGCAAATGGTTTTGACATTTGGCTTTGGTCTCGCTTAACGAATATTTTCAATAAATTCGTCATAAAAACGTTTGTCACTAAGTTGGCCTAACACTGGAAACATTTGTTGCAAATATGCTGGCCAAAAACCTAAACAAATATCCCTAGCTGCAATTGAGCAATTTTGGCAGCTGTACTACAAAAACAAAAACAATAACAATATCAAATATCAATAACAACAAGCATAACAAAACTGACAACCAAAAATAACTCGAAGAGCAACAAGGACCACAGGTTGAATAGTCCTTCCTCCACTTGTGCTGTGGGTATCCCAGAAAACTTTTGCCTAATGAAAATATCTATGATTTTGTTGTTTACATATTGCCAGACCATATTGGAAACTTCTTTATTAAATTTCACTTGCATTTGTTCATTGTTTTTATTATTGTTGCTATTATGTGGAAGTGCTGCAGGCTTTGTTGCTATTTCGATTATAAAATGCTTGCATGTTCTAGATGTCCTTGTAAAAGTATTATTTGCTCCCATAAAGGATTGCTGGGATGAATTGCTGGGATGCTTGGCATTTGACAGAGCTCTTGTATACTCGTAATTCAATTTCATTTTATATTTTTCAACAATGGAGCTATTCTTGTGTTGGCTTTTATTTCTTTTGCATATTTCATACGCACCATAGTAAAGAATCTTGTGAATTATTTGATTTTATGCAGACAAATTCTTGTTTCGGCGCTATCTCAGCCCCGAAGTGCCAACACTTCGACTTTTGAAACAATTAAAATTGTGGCTTGTGTTCATGAACGTAGGGAATTTATGTATAATATTTGCTTTGGAATGCCTTTTGGCTTCTCATATAAAGTAATAATTAGGCCTGTTCCAAATTTCGCATTCGAACCAAATCCCCATAAATTTGTAAAGCATACTTATGCGATAGTTTATATATTTATATTATATTTAGCAAATATAGCTAACTAGTGTTCTGCTACCAATGTGGCTACTTAAGCTAGTTAAATATATTTAAGAAATTAAGTAAAATTTTATCCTGTTCCAATTTTACATACCTATTTAACTGGTTGTACTCCTACCTTTTTTGCAGCTTGAACTAGTTGTGCTTATTATTTTTATGTACAGACTATTAATATAATTAATGCTAAGAAATAAAATAGTCTTGAAAATCGCAGAAAAGGGCCATCAACTGGAGACTCCAAAATGGTTACTTGTAGTGGAGTCCCTTTAATTCTTGAGAATCGCAGAGAAGGGCGATATGTCTCTCTCTCTCTGTCTCTTTCTATATTTGTCTCTCTCTCTTTCTCACCCTCTCTCTCTCTCGCTCACTCTCGCTCTCTCTCTCTCTCGCTCTCTCTCGCTCTCTCACGCTCACGCTCACGCTCACTCTCTCTCTCTCTCTCTCTCACGCTCTCTCTCTCTCTCTCTCTCACACACACACACACTAAAGTGGATCTCCAAAAAAAGCTATGGCTATTCACAAAGTATACCACCAAAATGATAAATTGCAGTGGGGTCCCTTGAATTCTTGAGAATCGCAGAGAAGGGCGATCAAAATAAGAAAACTATGTTTTGTATGAAAAACTTTGTTGTTTATGAAGATATCCTCACCAAACTCACCCAAACCGAGTCTCTAAAGAGTTTATACAATCTGACCAAATTTGATCAAAATCGGGTCACTATATCATATAGCTGCCATAGGAACGATCGGGTGAAAAATGCAATCTGACCAAATTTGGTCAAGATCGAACAATTATTTAGGTCTAGTGCGAATTGAGGAGTATTATTTTGAGGATATTATTTAGGGGAGGTTTTCAGGATACTATTATGTATTATGGAGTTTATTATTAATTTGTGCAAGGACTCTAATTAAAAATCCTGTCCGTCAGGTCTTGAGGGTAGTGGAATTTATTCGAAATATCAAAATTTGGCCAGGTTATTTCGAATATTATCTGATCAGCCTGGAGTGAAATATTGTTTTCTTAACATTTAATACTGAACATAATCGAAATCAACTGTGAATCAACTCATAGTTTCCAAATGAATTATTAATATGCCAAAGGGTAAATATTTCGTATGTGAAAATGTAAACGCAACCGCAATTATAATGAAAACAACAACATTAGCAATCGCTAAATAGAACAACAACAACAAAAACTGCATAAAACAAACTTTATGGAACAACAGGACGTAATTTAATAATGTAATTAGCAGAAACAACATCAAAGGCAGCAATTTGTGCAAAAAGAATGTTGCAAAACAATGTTCAAAGTTTTTGTTGTTAATTTAACGGCGCTGTAGACAAACAATGTGGCAGGCATTTTGTATATGCAACAAAGCACGCAACTTGCACTTAAACATTATGTAGACAGAAAAGGGGTGTGTAGCTAGGTGGGGAGTGGAATAGGTAAGTATATTCATGTTATAACCACACACTTTCTAATTAATGCAAAAAAGAATTTTGTTAAAATAGAACGATGCATTGCCCGCTTTTAGACGCTCCTTTTGGCTGGTCTACGCAGGCAGCGGGGCTGTGAGAGTGGCAAGGGGAAAATGCTGCATGAATTAGCTCTTCAGCACTGTTGCATATGCATAACAGCAGCAGCAGCAGCAGCCGCGCCCTTGGCAATGTCAACAGCATGCAACCAGGCGCACAGAAGTGACCGCCAGAAGTCGCCTGGGCGACTGTGATGAAAATGTTGCCATGTGGCACACTAAAACTAACAAAATCATGTCAAATAATTTGTACAATTGCGCTATATAGAGGTGAAAGGGTTTAAGTAAAACCTTGTTTCAAAAACTTCATAAACGGTGCACAGACAATAAGTGAGTCTTGTATCTTACACCTAACGAACCTAAACTAGACTATAATAACCTAAGAAGGATAACTACACAGTTAAGATCTGAAAGCTCAGATTTTTTATTGTTTTTTGTGGGCCAGGCACTTGCGATATGTTCGTTGACTATACTCTAAAAAATAGTCTTAATTTTAAACTAGCTTGGTCTGTATATATTTGGTAGAAATAAACATCCAAAAAAAGGATTAAAATGAAACCCTCTAGGTGAGTACAGAGGTACGGTGAAGGAGTTAACAAAGATGGAGGACATTAACCAAAATGCTAAAGATGTGGGACAATAAAATTCTGCACCAAAAAAGAATAAACAAGTTTCTGGAAAGTTTTGTACTTAAACTCCTATACTTTTGAGTGTATGTAAGGAACACACTGGACACTTCACTTCCTATCCTTACCCCATCCTAAATCCTTCTTTCCCTAATGAAATCTCTAACCAACCCGGCTGGACGGGTTACTAAAACTTCCTACCCCGGGTTGGAGATTTCATTCCTACTGTTTTTCTTTATTCTTTTCCTTTAGCTTTATGCCTTAAATTTACCTTAAATTCAATAAGTTTTTTCTTTATAACTACCTCTTTACTATCTTGCTATAGGCTTCATTAACGTCACCCGCAATTCTTAGCTGTGAATAGGGGCAGAGCTAGCCGGACTGGAAAATAAACTTCCCCCAACGTTCTGGTGTCGTTACCAATAATTTCCTTGCCCCGTCTCTGGTCAAATGGTCAAGGTCGAAAGCTTCCGAGTGCAATGTTCTAAGTTTTTGTTAGCTATTAAAAAAACTTACTTCGGCATGATAAATAATATTTTATAACCGCATCCCGCATTTGGAAATGTACTTATGTGGGTTGCTGGGCTATGGCAGGCTATTATTGAGCTTTGTCAAATATGAGTCATTGCTAATCAAGCATCGATTCGGGGTATTTAAGTGAATGCCTTACGGTTGTGCAGAGTCAGTCGTGATCGGTATTAGGAACTGAGAAAGAAAATGAGAGCAGCGTTGGTCCTTGTGGCTCTTCTGAGTATTGCAGCCTGTACGCAGGGCAGGACAACTTACGATGATGGCCTGAACTCCGAGTGGGACTCCTATAAATATGAGTTTGACAAAATCTATAGTGATGAGGCGGAGGAGAAACTGCGCATGATGATCTTCCAGGATAATAAGAAAGTCATTGACGCACACAACGCACGCTGGAACGCTGGTGAGGAGAGCTACGAGATGGGCGTTAACCAGTTCACCGATATGCTGCCGAAGGAAATTAATGAAATCATTGGCGGCAATGATTACACCGATGCAACGGATGATTTCGAAATGGAGTCCTATAACCACATGACCGCAGATAAGGACATCCATCTGGGAATACCTGCTAAAGTCAACTGGACCGAATTGGGCGCAGTCACGCCTGTCACGTATCAAGGCCATTTCAATCATTCCTGGGCCTTTGCTGCAGCTGGCGTGATTGAGAGTCGCAGTTACATCAAAGGTAAACACTTGACGGTCCTCTCGAAGCAAGATTTGGTTGACTGTTGCCATCTGAAGACGCACCATCTTACGGCGAATGCTCTGGTGTGCGTTAAGAACAGGAAAGGCATTGACACCGAGGCTTCCTATCCCTACCGCGGACCTCCTGGAAAATGCCGTTTTAATAAGAGGACCATTGGTGCCAAAATCAAGAGGGCGTTCCAAGTGCGTCCGGGTAATGAAACCGTATTGGCATTCAATGTTGCCAAGGGTCCGGTTGCTGCCGTCATTTCGCAATATGCGATTAGAAATTATAGGAGAGGCATATATAATGATGCTCGATGCGGTGCAACCCCAGATTTTGCGGTACTTATCGTGGGATACGGCACTTGCAGGAGACACGGAGACTATTGGCTGCTCAAGACACCGATGGGCACAACTTGGGGACAGAAAGGCTACATGAAACTGGCGCGTAACAAGAATAACCTTTGTGGCATTACTAACAGGGCCTACTATCCCGAAATTCAATAATCTTTTTTTTTTTTGTACTGTAAACGTGTCGTTTGAGCCGTTAATAACTTTGATTTTGGCTTGTTTATTTGCACTTGCTCAATAAATAATATTTTCTATTGAATATCTTCGTCTTTTCAAATATGTTAACTTTATTTTTTATTATTATTTATTATTAAATTTTAAAAATACAAAATTAAATAAAAAAAATAAAAAATAAAATACAAAATACATTTAAAAATTTGTAATTTGTCCACATCCCCCCAATAAAAATAATAAAAGTCACACACAACTTATAAAAGTCAAGGGTGAAGTAAAGAAAGGAACTAAACATTATTTAAACAGACTGAACTGCCATGAAAATTTGTTAGCAATAAACATTTTAGTCAAAATCGAACCACTATATTTATACAAATATTTCATGCAAAGTAAATTAGTTCCTGCTAGGGTATATAACATTGGTAGCCGTTCTTTCTTTACGTTGTAGTATTGAAAATCGCAGAAAAGGGCCATCAACTGAACACCTCCAAAAAGGGTTACTTATGGTTGACTCCCTTTAATTCTTGAGAGTCGCAGGGAAGGGCGATCTGTCTCTCTCTCCCTCTCTCTCTCACCCTCTCTCTCTCACCTTCTCTCTCACCCTCTCTCTTTCACCCTCTCTCACTCACTAAAGTGGACCTCCAAAATAGGCTTTTGTTACTCCCTTTAAATCTTGACAAATTACACCTCAAAATGATAATTTGTAGTGGACTCCCTTGAATTCTTGAGAATCGCAGAGAAGGGCGATCAAATGTAAGCCTTTAATATTTTTAATTGTAGTGGACTCCCTTTTATTCTTGACAATTGCAGAGATGTGCGATCTGTCTCTTTTTCTCTCTCTCTCTCTTTCACTCTCTTTCTCTTTCTCTCTCTCTCTCTATCTCTCTCTCTCGGGTGAGAGAGGATAGATATCCGAAGATAGCCGTCCTTTCTTGTTAATAAATAAATTAGTAAACCACTATTTTGAACATAGTTTTTAAACTTCATATAGACTTTTAACATCAATTCAAGCACATTCCAGTTATATGACTATTATAAGCCCATTCTGTGAACATTGTTAAAGCTATTACAAAAAGGATTGGGTGCCAAGAGGCGCCTAACGAATTTTTATTTAAAAATCAATATCTTTTTTCGTTCAAAAGATATGATTTTTGCAAAGTAAAAGTGCTGTTTGATATTAAAAGGATCCAATTGTTCTATATATTGAGAACAACAATTGTTAATAGTTTATCCTCGATCAAACAATGACACATGCTCATTGGGCGTGTTCAGTTTCGTTTTTCGTTGCGGTGATCATATTAGTAATGCATTCCATAACCGTTGAAGGGCAATGCGGGTGTAGGAATTTAAGACCTTATCAAGCCAGAATCAGAGTGAATCACATGAATAATGTGGGTCTGGGTATATAAGTAGGTGAATTTTAATATCCAAGCAATAGTCGTACTTGTGCAATATGAAGGTCGAGGTTGTGTTCCTGGCTCTCCTTGGTATACTGGGCTATGTCCAGGCCAAGATAACCCTCGCTGACGTCGAAGCAGCAGAGTGGAACTCTTTTAAACTGGAATTCAAGAAGAACTACGATACGTCGGAGGATCGTCTGCGTATGCAGATATTCCAGGATAACAAGAAGATTATTGAAGCACACAACAAACGCTGGGCCTCTGGCGAGGAAAGCTACGAGATGGGCGTCAATCAATTCACAGATTTGCTGGAAAGTGAGTTCGATGAGCTATTCGCTGAAAACGATGGCAGTGCTGCTGATGAAGGAGAAGAATTCGACTTCAATGATGAAACTACAGAGGCAGATGACATTGAGCTCACTTCCCAGTCGGATGACGTTGACTGGCGTAAACTAGGAGGTGTTACTCCTGTGCAGCATCAGGGGCATTTCAACAACTCGTGGGCTTTTGCGGCAGCCGGGTCCATTGAAAGTAGACAGTTTGTGGCAACTGGCAGATTGGTGGGACTATCAAAGCAAAACTTAGTAGATTGCTGCGCATCCAAACACAAGCGTACAATGAACGCTTTGAAGTGCATTAAAAAGAAGCGTGGCATCGATACCGAGGCAGCATATCCTTATCGAGGACCATCAGGACGCTGTAATTTTAATAGGAGACTTATTGGAGCCACCGTTCACAAGGTATTTCAGAGCAAGCCGGGCAACGAGGCCTCACTGGCCATCAATGTCGCCAAGGGTCCTGTGACTGCAGTAATTTCTCGGGAAGCAATACGATTCTACAAACGCGGAGTATTTCACAACAAAAATTGCGGTAAATCGCCGGACTTTTCTCTGCTAATAGTGGGTTATGGAACTTCCGATAATTTTGGAGAATATTGGCTACTGAAAACCTCACTGGGCACTTCGTGGGGAGAAGAAGGATACTTAAGGCTGGCGCGGAATAGGGATAATATATGCGGCATTGCAAACAGAGCTTACTTTCCTGAAGTTTAAACTTGACAAATAGGTGACAATTTATTGCATTAATTGTAACATTTACCATTGTTTAAAATCTTATGATTTGCATTCCAAATTTGTTTTATTATTCCTACTGTAATTTTCATTAAAGCATGGCAGGCAAAATATAATTGAGAGTGTGCCTAAAGCAAAGTCTTCTTCAATTGATACGATGATTTGAAAAGCATCATAATTAGATGATGTTAGCAAAGTGCATTTCGCACTCCACCCCTGTTAGGGTGTCGCCCCTACCCCTTGAACCTTCTACGTAGCAAAAATGTAGAATGACCGCGAAATTTCATTGCAATTTATTAATTTGCAAGTGAAGGAGTTGCTGGTTAAAAGTTTCAGGTATTTGGGTATGTGTGCACACATACATGTACATGCACAATGCACATACACACATATGTCTGAGGACGCACACGGTAACCATTTGCAGGGGGAGAGAGAGGAGGCAGCGGCATCTCCATGTTTCTCGTTAAAAACTTTGCTAATTCCTGGCGCAAACTTTGCCAAGGTGTTGAGTTTGTCGTCGGCTTTTTGTTGTGTGCACTTGTTAATAGAAAGTACATTAGTTGCCTAATGTAGCAGCAGCAAGTTTGGCCCTTTTAAAACAAATTGAAAACCATTTGCGAGTTTAATTTCATTTAATTTTTATTCAAAAATCACATTTGTTGTTTTTGTTTTGTTTTTAAATATGCTGTTTCGGCGCGAGCTGCTGTTCAATAATATTATAATTATTAATTATTCATATTATTGTGCTTACTACTCGTAGATTTGAGTATTTGTTTATGTAATTTACATGTTGTTTATGTGAATGTGTTCTGCTCTCATGTCTCTCCTTTGTTTCTGTGTCGTCCTACAGTTTTTGTCTTAAGCTTTAACAATCTTTACTATGCAATAGTTTAAGCACATTTACTTTAATTATCATTTAGTAGCAGCTTAACATATTACAAATATTTCAAGTGTGTGTATATGTACAATATAAAAGTTCGTTAGTTTCATACATAAATTATAATTATTCCACTCTCGAGGGCGCACATTCACATTGAACGCATATTTATTTTATTTTATTTGGCTTTTGTCCAATTTGCCTGCTTGACATCTCGAATTGCAGCCTCGTTTATGTCTATATTAACTTTCAAATATGTATGTAATTAAATCAAATTTCATAAATGACATGAGAGAATTGTGTGTGCACAATACAGTAAATAGTCATATGAATAGGTTCAACTGGAATCCAAAGCGAGAAGTGATTCTATTCGACCTGTTCTGGTGTTCACTTTTTGCCGTTGAACAAGTGAATTAAATCCTCTCTCAATGTCATGTGAACTCAATCCACGTGAGTATGCTAACGAGTATGTTGAAATGGGAACCGTTCCGTATTTTCACCATTTAGCTAGCGAATTCAATCCTAGCTCAACGGCAAGTGAATTTAAACCGTCATATTTGTCCGATAGTGAAAATTGAAACATTTAAGAAGATGACATTCGAATAATATATGAAATCTACAAGTCAAGACAAGTTTTAAGCAAAATCACCTCAAAGCCGCAATTAAACATAGTAAAATTTAATAGATCAAAAAACTTGTATTCTTATGGTTTTTCAAAAAACCTTTAAGCCCAGTTTTAGTTAGTAAGCTGCTAGGAAACACAATTGATTTCTGAAACTGAACCTATTCACATGTTCATTAACGTATAAATGTGTATTTTATTTCTTGTTTTCTTTTAACCTGACGCTGATTCAATTTCAGTGCTTAAATCTGTATGTAAAGAGACCAGACAAAAAAATATATAAAGTTTTTATATATGTAAAGCATAAATAAAAAGTTGAAATGCTTTTTGCAGTCGTGTGGCCCTCATGTGTTAAATGTGGCAAAATAATTGATTATGCTCAATTATCTTTAAAATGTAAATGCAATAAATTGAATATGCACACATCCTCCAACGGAATATTGAAAACGGAAAACAAGTTAACTTTATGCGAGTATTCTATAAATACTATATTCTTTTTTGTTTTTGTTTTTGCTGTTGGTATTACTTATTTATGTCAATCGTATCACAACATTTATATTTTATATATATGTATGTATATATAATTTGCATTTAATTTCGATTTTTTTTTGTATGTATTAGTATGCAATATTGTTGATTAACATTTTGTAGCGGCGTATGCAATATCCTTTTATTATTTTTATTATTATTAATTATTTGTTGAGGGACAGGCGAAATGTGTTGCTCTTTATTTTTTGGCTTGACAATATCAATTCAATAACTTTTGTGTGTTTTGTTTTGTTGTTGTTCTGTGTTGTGTATAGAAAGAAGTTTGTCAGATTGTAGGTTTGTTTATTTTGGTCAATTGTACGTCTTTAAAGTTTCGTTTTTGTTTTTTTTTGTGTTTTTTTGTATTTTTAATTCTTTTTAGTTAAATACATATGTATAAAAAGTGGCATAGTCTGTTTCTGTTTTGTGTCAAATACAAATGCACAAAATACGAGTATAATACAAATATATTTTACACACAGATACAAAAAGTAAACTCACTGTACAAAAATTTCTTGTTTGATTTCTGAATAGAGTTATATGTATGTAATGTATGTTATTTTCTATGTATGCCTTGTTCCTTGCAAGTGTCCACGCGTATGTGTGTGTGTGTGTGTGTATGTGTGTGTGAAGGTCCTCAGCCTGGAATTTTAGATTATTATTTAGCAGTAAACGCAGAGAATGTTTGAAATATTTGATTTATGTGCATGCTTGATGCCTGATAGGGAGCCCATTCATTGCATTCATGTTTGTCCGTCTGTCTGTCTGTCCGTCTGCCTGTCAGACATTTGCAATTTACATACATACGAGTATGTAGCATAAAGTGTAAATACATATATTAGCATATTGCATACATGTCTGCATTTTTATTTCTATATAGAATGCATTTATTGCTGATAAGCATTTTGGAATGATAAATGCTAAACAATTTGCTTGGCAGTCCAGAGTTGAGGCAACGTTCCGCAAAACTAAATTCATATTTCGCAAATGTTGTTCTATTTTTTTTATATTTTCTGTTCAACTATTTGACTTCTATTTGACAGAAACGTTGCCAGCTAACTCATATGATATGTTCTGGCTAAGACATTATTGCATTTTGCTGCACTTTACGTATTTTACGTATGTAGTTTCGTGTTTTCTACTCTTATTGCCCTGCGCACTTGTAAAATAACACAATTCCTATAATAAACCAAATGGTAAATACAAAAAAACAAAAAAATGATTACCAAAAAAATGAAACGAAATTATTTATTTATTTATTTTAGGTTTGTGTATATTCTTGTAAAAGTATGTATAAAATTTCGTTTGTTGTACACGTAACTGTTGTAAATAAAACAAAATTATATATTTAAAAAAAAAAGAAGGTAAAATAACTCTCATATGTATGTATTTGATATGCGAGCGTTTAACTAATAGAATTGCATATTTATATTATTTATATTCATATAATTGTTTGCTATTTTAAATGGCCGCATTAAAAAGCTAAAGCTAAAGCCGATTTACACTTTTTCAAATATGTAAGAAGACATCTCTTTCTTTTTGTTGTTGTCTGTAAAATGGAAATTGCACAATTCATAAAATAGTCTAGAAATTAAGAAATAGTTAGGAGTACACAAAAAACGAATGAAATGAAGACATATTATATTATAATAGTTTTAGTTTTGTTTGTTGGTTTTTGTTATTGTTGTTGTTTTGTGCACATTGTACCATGGCTAATGAGTTATTTAACTTGTAGCTGGGTTGTTATTGCGAAATAATGGCCACAGATTTGTTTACTTTTAGTTATGGATAAGGAATATCTTTGCAAGCTTAAGCCTAAACAGTTGCCATCGAGAATTCAACGTAAGAATGGCTACAGACACACATCAATAATAACACTAGCTAACTATACACATACATATATATATATATATCATATCATATCATATCTATATTATTATAGTATTATAGATTTACAACAATTACAATTACATATACGTCAGACATACAAAACATTTACACATAAATACAAAAATTAAACGCGTCGCTTTTACACAGTACAAAATCGGCTACTTATGCATATATAGTAAGTGTATGTAAATATGTATATATATATATATATGTCGTATATATATATATATATCGAAAATTTGCAGCGCTAATTTGAAATTAGCAAAAAATGGCATTCCGCTCGCTCACTGCTCCCACAGGAGGATAACTTAACTAAGGCTAATCAGAGTTTCTCCTATATACATATACAATCTGCCGTGTACACACATTATGCATTTCAAATATACAACTACACACACATATATATATATACAAACTATATATATATATTATATATGTAAATTATATATTGCAACGCTGAATGATTTTTAGTTACATACATATACATATATATACGCTTTATAAATCCTAACTAATTTTTGCTACTAATAATAATTAACATAGTTTGCAGCGCTTGGCAGCGTCAATAAACAGCAGTTTATGATGTGTGTGTGTGTTGTGTGTGTGTGTGTATATGCTGTTGTGTATATGTGTGTGTGCAGGGGTAGGGGTTTCAGTACTCTTAACGCTTGTAGCTATTGCCAATCTGCATATAACGCTAGCTGCCAACCAGCTCAATCTGGCGATACTTTTTGCGCAAATTGGAGACCGGATCACGATATAACATGGGATCCATGCGCAAATTGGAACGTATTAGCGGCATATAGCTATAAAGATAGAAACAAAGGAATATATTTATAAATTATGATGTTTTATCTGATATTATAAGGAATTATAATTAGTAGAATGTAAATATTATATATGAAGACTTAAGCGGTTGTCAACTATACTCATCAGTGGACTTTGTTAGCTTTATTTTGACATTTGATAGGTTGGTTCTATGACTTGTAAAGTTAGATCTCCCTAAAAATAGTTACACCTGTTACAATTCCACTTACAATAAACTCATTTAAGACATTCTTGTTGTATTATTGTTCTCGATGGATGGTTTTTATTGAATAAATTGCTTGCATTTCTCTGAGAAGAAGGTATAACCCAACTGATGGTGCCTTATTCGAAATCATCATATAAAGACCCTCCAAATTTGTTAATGCTTTATTGTTATTCGTTGAGAATAATCATATAACAACACTGACATATCACTTCACACCTGATATCTACAATGAAGCATTACCTTATTTGGAGCATCGCTGGCTTCTTTTTCAAGATGATTATTCTGAATGGATTTAAGTATTAATAAAATGGTTGTTAAATTGAATGGGCTTCAGCTTAAATTGACAACTGGATCTGAGTATTTAGCTAGTTTAGGCCGAAAGTTGAACTAACCTGAATGTTTGCCAATATCCCAAATAGAAACAGCTTTTAAAATATATATTAGAATATTCTATATCTTCTATATCGTTCTAAAATTAGTGTGTACTCTTTAAATTCCTATTACCTATTACCTTCCTATTTCAAATACTATTTTATTATAGAATAGGAACAGTAGTTTAAGGACTCTCTTCTTATGGTTATGACAAAGCGCATTGTGGTTATCATGCAGATAAAAACCTACTATATAAAGCTGCATGGTAACTTTTGCAAAGTATATCCAGTTATACTGAATATAAGAAAAAAGAATCTAATTTAAATATAAGATAAAGTTGAATTCTAATAAAAAACAGACCAGCTTTTCCCACTATTGATTCTATTATTGCTGATATTTATGATATTAAAAGGGCTTTTGATTTTCAATGAGTTTTATATTGCGTAATGGCCCATATACTCACCCAAAGACCGCTGCGAATGTGTTGAGGCAACTTTGTCGCTGTATGAAGTGATCGGGATCATTCCATGGGGAGCGACCCGTCTCCCGATCCTTGTAGCCTTTGCGCTGCGTTACTTTGATCGGCGGTTTTCTGGTCACATGGGAGACCAGCAGGTTCATTAGGATATCTTCGCAGTTGGAGGACTGCTGTACAGTCTTTAATAGCAGCAACGACAGCCAGTTGGTGTACAAGTAGTTGTAGTAACGGTGGTAAAACGCCGCACCCGTCAGCACAATCGAATAGTAGTTTGTCCACTTGGACGTATATCCCCAGGCATTCTGCAATGTGGAGACCAGTCCAATAAGTGAGACTATACACTTTCCTGATCAGTACTCACCTTGGAATCGTCCCAGAAGTGTGCTCGAGCCGGATAGCCCACAATGCGTTCCGGAAAGTCACGCCAGACCGTGTAGGCAAAGTCCAATTCATCCGTATTGAGTATGGCATCCTCGTCGAGCGAGAGCACAGCATCCGTTTGTATCTCCTCGTAGGGCAGGAATCGCTGCGAGATGCCGGGTCGTGCCTCCGGGCCCGTCTGCCCAGTGGGCGCCCCCACCACCCGGCTACTGCCACCCAAGGCAATGACATGCAACGGTATGTGATATGTGGGCGGCCAGCGTTTCTTTAGAGGCAGCGGTCGATCAGCGGCCCACAAGACGAGTATCTGTGTATAAGGAAGTAGAAGAGAGAGAGAGAGAGAGAGATGTATGTTAAAAGTGGTACTAAAATGCAAAGGGAGAAAATAAGCAACAATGGTTTTAGCTGGATTGTCTTTTCGCAAAAGGAAGGTCCTCAGTTAACAGGCTTGTTCCAAATTTCAATTTTAAAAGAATACTACTGAAATGCTGAAGGATCTCTGATCTTAAGGATCTCTGCATTTCTAAATAATAAACTCCCATACTTAACCTAATAATATCCTGCAAGCCTCCACTAAAATTCGCTTTAACCTATTAGACCATTAGACATATATGTTGTTTTGTTTTTATACCCTAGCAGAGGGTATTATAATATTGTCTTGAAATGTGTAATGGACTGAAGAGGACTGATCGGTCGACAACTATGTTTTCGTATGAATAACTTTTTTGTTTATGAATGTATTGTCACAAAACTTTCACAAACAGAGTCTCTAGAGAGTTTATACAATCTGACCAAATTTGGTCATAATCGAACCACTTTATCGCTATATCAAAATTGTTGTGTGCTTTTGTTTCTCTCTCTCTCTTTCACTCTCTCTCTATCTCTCTCTCTCTTTTTCTCGTTCTCTCTCTCGCTCTCTCTCCCTTTCTCTCTCTCTCCCTCTCTTTCTCTATCTCTCTCTCTCTTTTCCCCGTTCTCTCTCTCTCTCTCCCTTTCTCTCTCTCTCCCTCTCTCTCTCTCTCTCTCTCTCTCTCTCTCTCTCACTCTCTCACTCTCTCTCTCTCTCTCTCTCTCTCTCTCTCTCTCTCTCTCTCTCTCTCTCTCTCACTCTCTCTCTCTCTCTCTCACTCTCTCTCTCTATCTCTCTCTCACTCTCTCTCACTCTCTCTCACTCTCTCTCACTCTCTCTCACTCTCTCTGTCTCTCTCACACACACACACACACTAAAGTGGACCTCTCACTCTCTCTCTCACGCTCACTCTCACTCTCACACACACTAAAGTGGACCTCTCACTCTCTCTCTCACGCTCACTCTCACTCTCACCACACACTAAAGTGGACCTCCAAAAAATAAGCTATTGCTATACACAAAGTCTACCTCAAAATGATAAATTGCAGTGGGGTCCCTTGAATTCTTGAGAATCGCAGAGAAGGGCGATCAAATTATAAAATTATGTTTTGTATGAATAACTTTGTTGTTTATAAAGATATCTTCACCAAACTCACCTAAACCGAGTCTCTAATGGGTTTATACATTCTGACCAAATTTGATCAAAATCGGGTCACTATATCATATAGCTGCCATAGGAACGATCGGGTGAAAAATGCAATCTGACCAAATTTGGTCAAGATTGAACCACTATTTCGCTATATCAATATTTTTGTTTAGGCATATCCAAACTAAGTGAGAGTTTTATTATACTTCAAATAGTTTCCTATAATTTCATCAAAATTGGACCACATGGCTCCCATAGAAGCAATCAAACAAAAATTAAGTTTTGTATAAAAGTTAATTCCTGCCAGGGTATATAGCTTTGACACTCCGAAGATATTCGTCCTTTCTTGTTTCATATATAAGACGGAACTTAATCTAAACAGAAGTTATAAAAATAAATTAATATATTTATACATGTTCTGATTAGTTTAAGGAAATGTAATCCCAGAAAACTTCAATAACTAAGAGAAAAAATTTAGAATTTTAATACTTTAATCTTACTACTTGCTAAGATTCTTGGGGTTTTTCCGGCATCTGTGCAACTGATATGCGTGATTCTCTTGAGCTTATTGCAACTATTGACATTGCATGCCACATGGACAGTTGGAAATTCAATACTTACTCTATCCACAAATTGGCTCTTCGTTATGGTCCTGACTAGTTTGTAGAGGGCCGCATTGGGGCCGAGGGCGGCACCGATTTGCACGTAGACAACGGCCGTGTAGTTGTGGCGCGGCTCCACACCCATTGCATTGAGTTGAAAGGGCATAAATCTGAAATGGCCAAGCAATTAGGTTAATGGCGAAACACTTCATTGCGCACTCGAAAGCCCCCAGCCGCCCCAAAAATGGCAGCGAATGTAAATTTAATTAGCCGCCTTTGATGGCACTGAAACTGAACTGAAACTGTCTATTGGCCATTGGCAGCAAGAAGTGTATAAATCTTACCTAGAACTATCGGCGAATGTGGGCAGCGTGAGTAGGGCGCCGGGAGCTGTGTTCCAGATGAGGCTGCTGCGCACAGGATAATCGGGTAGTCGTTCGCGAATGATCTGCAAAGGAGCCAAAATAAAAAGGAGAGAGTGTGAGAGAGAGAGAGAAAATCAAACGACTGTTTAATGGCCAGAAGAACTCAAGTGGCAAGGCGATTGGCAATTGATTGCTTAATGAACGGCTCAGCACATCAATTGGCGGCCAAATTGCCTTTTCAATGGCACTCGACGCCAGCCGCTTAAACTGTCAGTCAGTCTGTCTGTCTGTTTGTCAGTCAGTCCGTCTGTCTGTCAGTCAGTCTGTCAGTCATTCAGCTGGATTTGGTGTGCATTAATGCGAAGGCCGCCAAGTTGTTGCCTAATTTTCCGCTTGACTCAGCTGGCGGCTTACCTCCCAAAGGAACCGCTTTGTTTCCCTACGCGTGGGCTGCTGCCGGCCACAGCATCCGCTGCGCAAGGGAAGCACCACCGGATGTTACTCTACCCCCATCCCCCTACCCAGCCCACAGCCCCCATCGCTTTGCCACATAAGTGCTAGACAAAGCAGCTGGGGATTGGGTTCGCAGCAACGCGTGTCATTAACGCCCCTTAATTTGTTGCTCAAAGTGCGAATTATGTCGGTGTGTGTGTGCCGCCTAAAAGTATGCCATGCTAAATTAGATATATGTACACAGAAAGAGAGAGACGGAGAGTGAGAAAGAAAGAGCAAGAGCCTGAATACTGTAGTGGGAGAAAATCGGTATATAGTACTCCACACGTTTTGTTTAGTCAGGCTTGGCTGCCATTATAATTGCTAGTCGCGACTCGAACTAACAGCGAGTTACGAGCGCAACGTGCCCCATGCCCCATGTGCCACATGACGAGTTGCAGCCAGGAGCCAGAACCCCAGCCGCCTCGCAGCCCAGCAGGCAGCAGCCAGAAGGAAATGCAGTTGAAAATGCCAGCAGCAAAGGCTCAACTCATCGCGCTTTTCTGGCACGCGCTTTTGTGTGTGCCCGGAAAATGCGGATAAAATAAAATATATTTCAACGGAAGAATCGCCGTTGCATTTAAATGCTGCTTCTATAGAAATACCACCTGCATGGAATAGATAAAATACGTTCACATACATATATACTATACATAGTATATATATTCTAATACTCAAATATGAATGCCACTTTTGATGAGCTTATGTAGTTAACCATCAAATGATGTACAAAGATATTATATCAAAAAATGTTGCTATTTGTAATTGCAATTCTACATTCAAATGTGATATTAATCTCAAGCTTAAAGGGTCTAATAGGAATTTGGGGATGTCTGAAAGTACTATTAGTCTTTGTTATAAGCTGGAAATTTAGATTCTGTATCTTATGAGACAAGTATCTTTATCTAACAAAAAGCTATGGGGGACCTTTATATAGACATTGAAAAACCAGTCCTAAGAAATTAAGGATTTCTGTTAGCTCACTTTAAATTTGAACTGAAGTACAGCTGCCTTTTTACTCCCTGTACTCATAAAATGGGTAAAAAGGGGGTATTGGATCTGTGCAAATGTCCGTCTGTCTGTCCGTATGATCGCGTCGATATCAGAAACTATAAGAGCTAGAGACACTAAATTTGGAATGTAGGTTTCTGTATACCATACACAGAACAAGTTTGTTTCCGATCTCAGATATCTCCCCCCTTTCCCATGAAATTCGATCAAAAGGTCTTACAGCCACACTTTTAAAGATATAACATTGGAATACTTCAGTCACTCTTTATCTACTGTCCAAATTTCAACTCGATCGGATAATAAACACGAAAGTTATTCAACAAACATGAATCAGTACTTAAAATGCCTTGTATGCGCTGTCGCTTGTGTGAGTGCGTCTTTGTGTTGCGTAAGTGTACGAAGATGCGATCGGAAATTTTCGACCTGGAGGAAGTTTTGTAGTCGGGTATACTCGACTATAGCATTCTTACTTGTTAGAGTTAAGTACTATATAGCCTGGATCTTAGATCAAAGGAAATACGTAGCTAATACAAGACTTTTATTCCAGTAATGTAAAGTAGCTTGGCACTGACGATAATATCGATACCGATACTAATGAAATTATTTTAAGCCTTAAGGTGTGGTCGCACGATATGGCATTTTGCCACATTTATGTAATATCGTTATCGAAATCAGCCGTTAAGAATGTTATATTGCATAAGTAAGACTATATATGTTAAATATTTTAACATATAAACTTATATGGCACGTTTGTACCATAGAAATCTTTGATTTGCTATATCGTGTGAGCAGGTATATCAATCACAAAATTGATATGGCAGCCTGCCATAGCGCACTCACACGCTATGGTAACTGCCGACTGCCCCATATGTGGCAAAATGCCATATCGTGTGATCACACCTTAAAATCCACGTTTGCCAATCAATTCATTAATTGTCGTGCTCTTAACACATTTCAATGTGTGTAAATAACCTAATTTGTATTCTGTTTTATCATGTTAAAAGTCTTCTCAAAAGTCTATATCTTATCTAATATTTTTGTCAACAATATCGATACTTTGCATTATCACTATACAAATTATCGATTAGCGGCAATATCGCTGCAATTTCCAGCCCTAGGAATTGAATGCTCTGACGACAGGGTATCTTCTAGTCAAGCATTCTTAAATCTCATTCGTAATTCGCTTTGGAAAGTCTTTGCCCTCGGTCACATTTGCATCTTCAGGTTTGTGGACCTTCAGGTCTGTTCATTAAGACGTGTTCCCTGCTGCCAACATCCAACCAGCTCTTAACTGTTTATTCAAGTTGTCGACTAGTGTCTGTCGCCGGTCTGTTGTCTGTCTGTCGACTGCCGTCTGCTGTCTGCTCAACTTCTGTCCCCCTGCTAGTAGTACAGGCGTCTAGAGTGCCTGCTTTATTTAGTAATTATAATTTCTTCACTATACTATTTTTTTTGCCGTTTTTGCTCCCCGTCTTTTATTTAAGTTCTATTCTATAACGTTGCATGGCATAATCCAAGCAGAGCGCGAGGTGGGCGCCTAAAAGTATGCTAGGCGCGTGTTTATTTACCTTTTCAACTCGAGTGCTTGTGTGTGTGTGAGTGTGTGTTTGTGTGTGCGTCTGACATAATTAAGTCAATCTTGCTGCTGTTGACGTTGCAGCATAATTGAGAACCGCCGAGAACCAGCGAGCGAGCGAGTGAGCAGGTAACAAAGAGCGAGCGGGACAGCTAGCACTCAACTTCATTCAACTTGTCTCGACTCGTTCTCTGTATGATTCAATTATGCAATGTGCATATATGGGCAGGTTTAGGCCAGGTCAGAGCTCCATTTTAATTGGCTCACACAGTGCTTTAATTGGCTTAAAGCTTGTCGCGTTTTTGGAGCGCCTCAACATATTGTTGTTGCCTACATTTCGGCGCTGCACAGGCAAACCGAGCAAATAGGAAAACTGTTTTTAGTTTTCACATTTCTCGATTACAGTTGGCTCCTTACACATGTCAGCCGACCTGGCAACAGCAGCAGCCTCCCCACGCCTCTACCCTTCCCGCAGCAAGTTGGCAACGTTTGCTCAAGTGCCAGCGAGTTCAGGATTTCATTTTTTAGGACTTTTTCTTAAACTACTTAAGCAACTGAGCGACAGTTTTGGCCAACTGGCAAATCCAGCTCGCGTTCACCGCCAGGATGATTAGGGGGGCAGTGGAAGTTGGCAGTGGAGTAAGAGGAGCAGCTGCAACCTGGGAGTAGGAATTCAATAGAGCGCATAATGTGTGCAAATAAAACAGGTGAGTGCATTTCTTTCTCGGCTTGGGGTTGTTGTGGGCGTGGCAGCTGGTTATGCAAATGCCAAATGGATATGCTTATATACAAGCATGTGTGCAGCTGCCACCCACACACGCCCACAACTTATTCACATGCCCAACCTCATCCTCATCCTCTTAGGCCAGCAAATTGCATTTGGCGTTGCCTAAAAGCCGACTATACAAATTACTGTGCATGTACGCAGAACGAAAAGGAAATTTACTTAAATTAATTGCATACATAGTTGTAGCTTGTTGGCCAAGGATTCTTTGCGACTTTGCAACCTTCGTTTATGCGCTGCAAGTTCTCGTGATCAAAGTCAAGTAATTCCAATCAGCTTAAGTTAAAACTCATTATACAACGTCTTTGACAGATTGAGATATTTGAAGTGAGTTCTCTGCTATGTTAATTCACATTTTTGTAGCTTCATCTAACAAAATGAAGTCCCTTAGTTGAAATGAGGTATATGATAAGCCTAAGAACACTTTGGGCTGTTCATCTATTTACTATGTTGCTGGAGCAAAAGTATTTTATAAACTTTACTGGTTACGATGTGTAAAAACAACTAAAAATATCGATTTGTAGCAATTTCTCAATAAGAAATGTCCATCAGAGATGCTCCTATATGGTTTGTCGATTTATCGGCTTTATATCGAAATATTTCTCAAGAAAAAGTATATTTTTTGTATCAAACTTGTTCCCCTTTTCACTTTATGCGAATTCTGTGATTAGACCCATTACAAGCCATGACTTAGTGAGTTCAGGTTTCTTTTAATACACTGAAGAATATTGATTGAAATACAAAATGTACGCTGAATCGTTCGTTTTTCTTCTATCCATCAGACAATTACTTTCTATCGACCTACCTCCATATTCTCTAATATGATTTAGTTTCTTTTTCTGCGTTCTGTTATTATTTAATAGTGAAAATGCTTTTCTAAAGTATGTGGAATTTAGAAAGTAGAACGTTTACTGCACTGCATTTTCCTGTTATCGAGACTTGTTAGCGATATATTAGGGTTATATCGATACTACGACGCGATACTACTTTGCCACGCACAGTATCGATAGGTTTGTAGATGCTCTTTATCATTTTGTAGGATATTCTGAGTGCTATTATTATTTAATAGTGAAAGTAGAACGTTTACTGCACCACATTCCCGATTAATCGAGACTTGTTAGAGATATATCGATGTTAGATCGATACTACGGTGCGATAAATTTCCCATGCACAGTATCGATAAGTTTGCAGATTCCCTATATCACTTTGTATGATATTCTCAGTCATGTTTTTATATAAAAGTGAATATGTATATTTAAGGTATTCGGAGCTTAGTAAGTAGAACATTTACTGCAATGCATTCTCGACTTATCGAGACTTGTTAGCGATATAAAGCGGTTATATCGATAATACGATGCGATAAATTTGCCATGCA
>JBAMCL010000420.1:0-12934 GCA_037075165.1 Hirtodrosophila histrioides | reverse complement strand
TTTATAGGTATTTTATATTCAGAAATAATTTTTCCTTTGATTGTATACCCTAGTATAAAATTTCTTTTTTCTCTTTCTATTAAAATAAAAAATCTGTCATATATCAAATTTATTGATTCTGATAAAATAATTTCATCTTTTACCAAAGAAAATTCATTATTGCTAAATTTTATATGCTTTTTATTATAATTTAATTCTACTAATATTTTACCATATTCATCGAAATAAATAACATATTCTGACTTAAATTTAATATCAGCATTTATGATTTTAATTGTATTATGATTATCCTGTTTTATAACACTTATATCTGTAAAATTATAACCATTTATTTCATTTTTTTTCTTATTATAATCCCATGTTGTTATTTTTTTCACCCAAAGTAAACTTTATATCTAAATTTTCCATAATATCTCATTAATATATTCTTCTGTTTTTAACTTTACTAACCTAATTCTAAATAATTATATGTTGATTTGCAATTTAAATAAATTTTTCTTATTTAAGATTATGAATTATTGTGTTTTTTTGAATTCCTTTTGATAGATATTCTTTTGAATAAATTTCATTAGCTTCTTCCCAATTTAAATATTTATACATATCTACCCAGTTATCTTTATTTAAAATCCTACCTGTATCATTAAAGTATTTGAGTATTTCAAATGCAAACTTTTCATCTACATAAGCACTGCTTGGTGATATAAATGGTTCACCTCCGATTTTGTGATATATTATAGCTTCATCAATTTTATTAAGGTAAGGAACTGTGTAATCTTGTATACTAAAAATAAATATACCATACTCATAATCTTTAAAGAAAATAAGCATATCTCCTGTTTCTTTATTTTCTAATGAACTGTCTCCTGATCCTTTTCCCCAAAGTTCTGCTGGTTGTTTAAGTAATAACTCTATTTCCTTTGTTGATATATAATCTTCATTATAACCATATGGACCTTGAAAAATAATTGTATTCATTTTATGTTCCTTTCACAAAAATTATTTTGCATTATAAATAATTAACGGTTCTTTGCTATACTTACCTTCTAGATTATAAATATGTAGTTCTTCTATCCCAGTATGTCTCATTATAATAGGTAACTCTCCTTTACATATATTACATGTTTCTCTATCAACATAAATTGTGACTTTTTTGGGGAGTATCCCATTATCATCATATGCTTGTAATAAAGTTTGAGCTTCTGCATGAGATAAAGATTGTGTTTGTCCCAGATGAGTAGGAGCATTTTTTTTGGGTGGATTCCATTTTATTTCATTAAACCATCTTCTGCGATTTAAAATAGTTGCTTCCTTATATTTCTCTGTTATGCTTGAGTTTGCAAGACATAATATTCTTTTCCATTTATTGTTGTTATAGCAGTGGTATCTCCAGATTCCAAGTGGTATTCACCCCATCCGTTTTTCTTTCTATATTCTGCTAGCTTTTTAAAGTTAGCAGAAATAATATCCTCTATTATTTCTTCTTCTTCAGATCCTGATAAGCTTGTATCATCGTTCCCATTAGGTATAGTTTTCGGTGGTTCATTTCCTATACTAGACCCACCTGACATCGTAATAGAATTGTTATCCTTACCACCATAGTATACCGTAGGCTTAGGATTATATCCATTTTGATTTGAAAACCCTTGATATTTTATTATATCTGTTGGAACTTTAATTGCAGTTGTTTGTGAGTTTCCTATTCCTACTGCAACTATTTCTGGGTTAATCATTACTGTTGCATAAGAAAGCCCAGCAGGACTACTCCAAAAACTTGGTGGAAAAACTTTTGGATTATATGGCATAACTTCTTTTGGAATTGTGGTTGTTAATCCATTTATATTTTGATTTGCACTTGCTCCTGAATATTGATTTCCTTGTACACTATAAAATTCATAACTAACAATATTCATTTTACCTGTTCCTGGCTCTAGGGAAAACATAAGATTACCTTTATCTCCCGAAGCAATAAAATAATTAGTTGGTTTACCATCTAACGTAACCTGAGCTATTTGTATTGGCCCTCCCGAACTTATGCTCACAGGGCTAATTTTAATTAATCCACTGGAATTATTATTGCTTTCAATCCAAACTTTACCATCAAGTGAAATTTTTGTTTTTACATCCATGCCATTAGCTTTAAATACAGTATCATAAGCTTTGGCTGTTTCATATCTATAAGCAACATTTGAAACAAGTCTTCCTGTTCCCATAGTAATTCCAATCAATATACCTGATTCTATTGCTTTACTAACATCAATATTTTTTATGGCATCATAAAAGCCATCACCATTAAAAATATTTTCCAGAAAATTTTGTCCTGCAGAAGCCACAAATCCAATTCCAACTCCTGAAATTGTTGTTAAAACAATTCCATTACCTATATTAAGATTGTTTACTATACCAGATGCTCCAGGAACTGCACTAGGCGTCCCAGAGGCTACAACAGGCACAGAGGGCAATGCCCTAATATCACCAGGCAATGCAAAAAGAGTTGTTAAAATTGCCGAAACAATACCATTGGCAAAGATTTGACTGTCATCCATCGATGGTCCACCTAATATTGCGTTTGGAATCATTGGATCATATACACCCAGTAAAAACCCGCCCATTAATCTTGCTGTTAATTTACCAACCAATGTGGTTGCCTCTGCCGCAAATCCAGATATAATACCAGATGCTGCCAAAGAAAACAGTACTGATGTTCCTATAGCTACACCAACTAAAGCATATTCTGCAATATTAGCGTTACCCATATTATAATCAGCACTTGCTTTTCTGGTCAAAACATATCCAGTAATCACAACCGCACTTGCTGTTGCCACATAAACTGCAGTTGTTGTAGCAACAACACCAACAGCAACAAGAGCTAAACCACCAGTTAGTACAATAACCGCTGCTACTGCAATACCTGCCAATACTCCTAATATACATTTGCCTATTAGTTTGGCATTACTACCCTTCTCAATAGGGGTGGCAAAAGCAGCAAAATCTAAATTGTTTTCACCTAATATATAAGCTCCAGTATTTTTATTTGCTATAAATATTCCATTTAAGTTTATTGTAAAAACAGAATCCGGCTCCTCTTTTCCTCCTTTAAAAATAGAATCTATCTTTTTATCAAATACAGCAAACGCTATGTTACCTATATCCATATTTCCATCATTATTACTTGATGCTGTCGCCATTATAGTTATATCTGGAGCTTTAAATATAACTTCTGCATCTGACATTATTATTATGTTTTTTAAGGTGCTAATAATTATACCCTCTTCATCATTCAACATAAAAATATTGGATGTAGTTTTAGGAGCTTCTCCACCAAAAAATCCAATCTTATCAGGATGCAAAATCATTCTTTTGTCATGTTCTGTAAGCAGCTCTCTGTTTTCATAGTCTTCCATTCCTAAGCAAGCTTGAGAATTATTACTTCTAACACAACTAGTAGCTTTTGCATAAGCTTCATCAGCATTTTGAAAATATAAAGAAACTTTTGTACCTATTTTCGGCATAAGATACATAAGATTTCCTGTTTCTGGAGTCCAATTATATGAGTAAGCAGAACCAACATCTTGATTTCTATCAATATCTAGATGTATTTTTACTGTTTCACCACTAGTTTTTATAACTGTCCCTAATATTGAAGCCCCTGAAATTTGTTCATTAAATATTTTCAATTGAGATATTAATGGATAGTTACCAACATCATAGTAGAAAATCAATTCTTCTTCTTTTAAGGTACATCTTTTCCTACAAACAATTAAATCTTGATTTTTAAATTTTACTTTTTCCCCAATACAAATATTATCTTTTGTCTCCACTGTATAGTAAAGAAAATCATTTTTTTTATATAAGTGATATTCTCCGCCCATATCATAGTATTTTGAGTCTATGGAAATAGAATAATTTTGTTCTGATAAATTACGAATTGCTTTTGATTCACGTGTTCCAACCCAAATATTAGGTTCTATGCTTTCTGTGTCTGGGTATATTGGTGCATTAAAATGACTAGCCAATCTTTTAATAAAACTCCAATCCGTTTCATTAAACTGAATTAAAGGATAACCTATTTGTGAATTTTCTCCAATATTAATAATGGATGCTGAATTAGATGTTTCTTTTAACACATCATTGATAATATCTTTATATGTTAAAGATGTGTTTTGAAATGATTTCTTTTTTTCTTTTAAATCTAATAAAATACTAAGAGAGTTTGCTGTTGCATTAATATAATATACATCATTTTCAAAAGTTATAGTCGTAACATCTAAAATTCCGACAAATACATTTTTATCAGAATTTAGTTGTTTAAATATAACAGTATTTCCTTTTAAATTTTTATTAATTACACTAATCCCTGTTAAGTCACTTAAAAGTGCTGAGAATTTAACTTTAGCGTGGTCATTTTCATTTATTGTCATTTCAAAACTGACTATTTCTTCAACTTCAAAGTCACTAATTAGTATAAGTTTATTTTTGGTTGCAATTTTCATTTTATCCCCCTACTCAATGTAGCGTCCTTACTGAATGTCTACTATATGTGATGCTATTGTTATATTTTTATCTTCCATATAAACTTGAGAATCTCCTTGTTGAATTAAAATAGATTTGTCAGCTAATAAGTTTATATCTGAACATGTTGATATTGTAGCAATACTATCCTCTGAATGAAATAATATCTTTTTATCAGACAATATTGATATTCCTTCTTCATCATCCAAAGTTATTGCCATACCTTCACTTCTAATAGTTATTGAATTTGGAGTAAACAAAATTTCTTTACCATATTTGTTTTTAATAGATTTATAATCTGGATTACTTCTATCTCCACCCTCATTTAAAGATGTACCTTCCTCAACTTCTAAATGGGTAGAACTAATAACATATGCATCTTTTTCTTCATCTGTAGGAAAATAAAGTCTAACTTCATCTTGTATTTCTGGCATTGCATACCAACCTGTTCCATCTGGCGATGAATATACAGTGGAATATGGAAACCATCTATTCCCGGATAATAAAATATTCTTATCTATAAATGTATTCATTTGTATCTGATCGTATTGAATATTAGAAACAGAGCCAGATAGCGATGCCCCAGTTATCATTTTATTAGTTTTTTTAACTGTTTTAAATCTTTGCTTTTGTTTTTAATTCATACTCATTTATTAACACTCCACCTTCTAAATAACTTTTTGCGCTATATACATAAAGAGGTTTATTCATAAATGTAACTGGCTCACCAAGCCTTCTTATCTCTCTTTCTTTTACCTTAAAATAAGTAAAATCCGATTCAGAAATTTCTGTAATACCATGATCAACATTATATATATATTTGCTTGTATCTTTTTTTAATTCATATGATAAAGCTTCTATATTGCTTTTTTGTTTTAAATTAGGCATTCCAAAAAAATATTGTGGGCTACTTCCATAATAATCAGGTATTATATAGCTATTAAAATGACTAGCTAATCTTTTAATCAAATTCCAATCTGTTTCCTTATATTGAACAACTAAATTGTTAATTTGATTGCTTTCACCTTCTGTCATTATATATCCATAATCTTTATAAGTATCAATAGATGTAAGAATAGTTTTATATAAAAATGAACTTTCTTGAAATGTTCTACTTTCTTCCACCATATCCAATACTTTTGAATTTGAAACAAGATTTAAATTCATATATTTCATATCATTTTTATTTGTAATATTTAATGATTCTATAACGCCATTAAACACTATTTCCTTATTTGTTGATGAATCCACAGCATATATTTGTATTTGAATATTATTCAAAGCCATATCAACATATAAATCTTCATCTGATTCTAAAATAATACCATTTATTTCAGCATAAGAATGATTATTAACTTTACTAAAAATATTACATTTAAGTATTTCAACAAAATTAAATGGTGTTATTTGTATTTTATCTGCCTTCATTTTAAATCCTCCAAAGTTTCATCTTTAATAGAATTCATTACTTCTATTATTATAGGTTTCCATGATTTCATTAAAGTAGCAGGACTATTAAATATAAACTGCAACATATGAGAATCAATATTTGTAAATCCAAATACTTGGTATAAATTCACATCCACTCCTACGCTTTGGAAGTCAAAATAACCCATTTGACAGGTTTTATTATCTATAATATTTTTATCCATAAACTGAAAATGGGGGTTAACTTTTTTTACATTACTAAAAAAATAATTAGTTGCATAATCAATTTCTTCATTTTTGATAGGAGCATCTTCAAAGTAATGAAAACCAATATTAATAGTATAGTCCAAATTAGTTCTTATATCCTGTGGCGGATTAGCTAATGGATATTTTAATTTAACCAATTCTTTTGGCATCTCTAAAAATGAATTAGGTAACATTAGTGACAATTTACCACCTAAGACATGAGTATTACAAAAATTAAGAACATCTTTACCTATACGAACATCTTTATCATAGATGCTTTTCAATTTATTTTTTTTGCTATCCTTATTAATTAAAATCTTTTCATCTAAATACTCCATTTTTTCCCTTTCTAATACTAGTAAATATAAATTATATTTTATCATATATAACTATTAATTACTACTAGAACATATACATTACAAAATGTACTATTGATATACCTTTTGTAGTAAATAACCTTAGCTTTCAGATTGATTTTGGACGCAATTCTCCCTAAGAATAGGAAGAAAGCTATATTTCTATAACCTTATGCTACGAGTTGACCCCGTCCACATACTACTGCATGCACAGGCTTGATTAATTTCCGTCCTAATCTCAATCGCCCACACACTCCACACCCAGAAAACCTCCACTATAATTTATATACCAGACATAGACACCTGGTTAAGGAAATAGATTTTATGCAGTAGCAAAGTCTACTCCCCATGCATTTACAGCCCCACTTCGCTCCAGGCCGCATGATACTAACCTATTTTTTATTGAGGTTAGGTCTATGGTGGGGATACTATTTCCTCGAGTATTTAGTTTTAGATGAACTTATTACAGTATATGACTATTAAAAAAATATGTAAATGACACGTTTTACTATTTCAACTCAGGATTATATATCCATTAAATGTAAAATGTAAGATGTAACATGTATCTTACATCTTACATCTTTTGGGCTACTGTTTTATTTTTTAATAACCACGTATTTAAAGTAATTATTACATATCCCTATAAATGTAACATGTTACATGTAACATGTTACATGTAACATGTTAAATGTAACATGTTACATGTATGTATTTTTATTAATCCATTAATATTTGATTAAATTGAGTTTTTAAGGTATACTAGCTGTAAATACATTTATAGGGAGGTCTTATATTGAGTGCAAAAATATTATGTGAAGCAAATTTTAAAGGTGGAGTTGGTAAAACATCTACAACAGCTCTAATTGGATATAATATGGCTAAAAGATTAGGATATAAAGTATTGTTAATAGATTATGATCCTCAAGCTAATTTAACTAACTTATGTGTTAAAACAGCGACTATTAACAATGATGACAACTCTGAAAATATAACTATTAAAAATACTCTTATGAATACTATCGTTAATAATATCCCAATTGAAGATATTATTATTCCCATTATTCCTAATCTAGACTTGATTCCCAATGCTGTTGACTTTGCTATGTACACTAGATATTTGGAGCGTAATTATGATAATGAACTAGAAAAAGTAAGTTTTCTTAAAAAATTAATAGCTCCTCTTAAAGAAAAGTATGACTTTATTTTTATAGATGTGCCACCCACTTTAAGCCTTCTCAATGACACTGCATTTATGGCATGTGATTATATTTCTGTTATTCTACAAACCCAAGAACGTTCCCTAGAAGGGGCAAAAGTTTTTATTAATTATTTAATTGAGAGTATTAAAAATGAATTCAATAGTAGCGTGGAAGTTGTGGGAATCCTTCCAGTTTTAACCAAATCTGGTGTAGCTGTGGACAAAGAAGTTTTAAATATAGCCATTGAAACATGGGGTGAAGATTGGGTATTTAAAAATGTTATTCAATTAATGGAAAGAGTAAAGAGAATCGACATGACAGGTATCACGGATAATCCAAGTGATATCCATGATAAAAGAATGCATGAAAAATATACCAATGTGGCACAGGAATTAATTTCTCAAATCAAGTATCTTGAGGAGAAGGAATAATGGCTAAAGGACTTCTTGGAAAAGTAGAAAAGGATAACTACCAAAAACATAATCCTATAAAACGCGCACCTAATATTAGCTATGAAACTCTTGTAAAAAAAGATGATATTATTAAAAAGAAGTTAAACCTTTAAAAAATAAAGATTTAACTTCCATGAGTAACATAGATACACGAAATTTATTTGTAAATATTCGTGTTAATCAAGGTGTAAGAAATATATTAAATGGTTTAAGTATACTTGGATATGGTGATAACTGCTTGGATACAGTTAATATAATATTAGAAGAATTCCTTTCTAATCTTACAGAATATGAAACTGAAAAATTAGAAGGCTTAAAAGATTTTTATGATAAAAAAGATATAATCAATTTCGAGAAAAAAAATAAAAGCAATCAACGAAATAAAAAATAATTTTATTATGATAACATATTAAGACACTTATAAAACCTTGAGTGTCTTCCCGACACTTATAAAACCTTGAGTGTCTTCCCGACACTTATAAAACCTTGAGTGTCTTCCCGACACTTATAAAACCTTGAGTGTCTTCCCGACACTTATAAAACCTTGAGTGTCTTCCCGACACTTATAAAACCTTGAGTGTCTTCCCGACACTTATAAAACCTTGAGTGTCTTCCCGACACTTATAAAACCTTGAGTGTCTTCCCGACACTTATAAAACCTTGAGTGTCTTCCCGACACTTATAAAACCTTGAGTGTCTTCCCGACACTTATAAAACCTTGAGTGTCTTCCCGACACTTATAAAACCTTGAGTGTCTTCCCGACACTTATAAAACCTTGAGTGTCTTCCCGACACTTATAAAACCTTGAGTGTCTTCCCGACACTTATAAAACCTTGAGTGTCTTCCCGACACTTATAAAACCTTGAGTGTCTTCCCGACACTTATAAAACCTTGAGTGTCTTCCCGACACTTATAAAACCTTGAGTGTCTTCCCGACACTTATAAAACCTTGAGTGTCTTCCCGACACTTATAAAACCTTGAGTGTCTTCCCGACACTTATAAAACCCCTTAATTATCAAATAGATAATTAAGGGGTTATTTCTTCTTATTACTTTATTTGCTTTTCAAATCATTTAATATAAGAAATATTATTGTATTTTTCCTATATTATTTTTGTCTGCCATTTTGTCAGACATTTTATCCCTTGTCTGACACCGCAAAGGCTTTGCCTATGCCATGTATCGCTGGTGTTGGCAGACGCCTTATCCTGCATATTCTAAAGAATATAAGATTTGCTTAGTTAAATTGAAAATAATTAAATCATTTCGCGCTAAAGTTAATAACTTTTAATCATTATATAATCAAATACTCGCAAATTATTTATCCATCAAAATTCATTTCTCATAAATTTTTATATTGTTAATTATAAGCTTTGAAAACACAAATGAACTAAAGATATAAAAAAGTAATAATAAACTTCGTTAAAATGACTAACAAAAACTAGCTGATAATTAGATTGTAGAAAAAATTTTATATGCAATATGTATATGATAACTATATAAATGCTTATATATAGCCATTTTAAATTTTCGTTAAATAAATATTTAATGAAATTATAAGTTATTTTATTAAAATTCCTAAATTATGATTGATATAATAACCACCCTGATCCAAATGAATAAAAATCCTTATCAGACCTGGAAAAAATTAATACTAATATGAAATCTTGCATCAAAACTGAAATGTTATTTATCCTTTAATTGAGGTATAAGTAATATTTCTTGTATTTAAATTAAAAATTACTATAAAAGTCATTATAAATAAAATCATCTATTCCTTCATATATTGAATCTATATCTTTAGGATAATTTTCAGCTAATTTATTTTCTATTTCTTGCAAATTTTCATTTTTATTTTGAGCAACCATAGACCAACAATAAGAATTAAAGTATCCATTTGGAGAAAAATCATTTGTTTTTAATCCATCCCATAATAAATAATTATGTCCTTCAGAATAATTAAAATTTCTGCTTTCTAAATTTAAACTGTTCATATACTTGGGATAAATTAAATTCAAACTATTACTATCTTCATTTATTTTGGTACTCACATCTTTAGCCATACTGGTTGTAATATTTTTTATATAATCTTTTTCATTTAATTTGCTTGTAGTTTCTCGAGTTTCTAAGCTATTTAAATAACCTTCACTGAAATTATTTATATCTTGATTTTTTATATCATATGAAGCAAAATAACCCTTATCTTTTTCATATAAATAAAGTTCATATACACTTATAATATTATCAATTTCCTTTTCTATGTCTGTATAATCTTCCTTTTGAAAATTTTCAATCATATTTTTTATAAACTTCTGGAAGCTGAAAGCTATCTGAACTTAAGTAGTCATTTATAATATCTTGTTCTTCATTAGATGATATTTGTTGCGAATCTTCTAAATTACTTTCATCTATGGTTTCTTCTTCACTTTTATTTTGAATTTCCTCAAGTATTTGTCCATCATGATAAAACATAACAACTCCACCATATTCACAATTCAAATATGAATTCATTGTAAAGAGCTTTTTCAACTCCACTAGAAATATGCTTTTAATATATTGGGACTATTTTCATTTTCACCCTGCACTAACTTTCTACTGCTAGAGATTGAAGAATTGTCTTTTGGTATAAATGTTTTTAAATGACCATCTTGCCATTGCTCTAAAAACAAACCTTTACATTCATAACTTTTTGTAGCATTTTCAGGTGATTCAAAATCAAATTTTTCATTAGTAACAGGATCATATGTTTGAGATTTAAGAAGTAATTTACCAGTTTGCATACCAGGCGGAACTATCCCTCCAGCTTCACAAGGGTGTCCAGGAGAATAGCAAACTCCAAAAGTTGGTATGTTTTTATCATCCCCTTGTATATTATCTAATACATGTGGTATTGGCTCCCCTTTAAAATGGAACCCATGACTATTTGGAAGATGTAATCTCATTAAATGTGAACCGTATGTGCAAAAAATACCTGCTCCTCTTACAACTAAATTATCCTTTAAACTTAAATTTTGTTGTTCTAAATCATTTTCTGCCATTAAATTAAGATCTTCTTCAGTAGCGTTTTTTATAGTTTCTCTTATATCCTCACCTGTACCATTGATATCTTCTTGTTTTTGCAAATTTTCAATATTATTATTTATTATTTCTTTTTGCTCGTCAGTATAATTTTGAGTATCTGGGTCTTTTAAAACTTCTCGCATCATTTCATATTTATTTTTAGCATTTGAATATCTATACTCATCTCTTCTATTTTTGTCTAATTCTCCCATTAATAATATATCTCCTTTTCAAATAATACAGGTTTTAATTTAATACCAGAAAAATCTCTTACTAATAAACTTTCGATTAAATCTTGACTTACAACAATATTAACTGTAGGTAAATTACTAATAAAAAAAATATTTTTACTGATTTTTCTATCTAAAAATACAGCTTTTTTAATAATAGATTTATTCAAATTAAATTCAGATTGATCTGATAAAATATCTTCTCCACTTATTCTAGGCATGATATATTTAATAGTATTTTTCTTATTTTCATCATAGAAATCAATTTTAATATAATCTAAATTTTTTTCATACAAATTGACAATTGGCCATATATCCTCTCTTATAAGAAGTATTGGATCAATAAACATAGAGGGATAAAAAGTTTTTTTTTACCATTATTATTTCTTATTAAAACTTTTTGAGAAAGAGTTTTAAATTTAGTAGTATATATTTTTCTAAACTTAAACTTTTGAAAAATCTTTGATAATAAAGGTATATCTTGAAAATTAATATCCCTTTCTAATATGTAATAGTTCATTATATATTTCCTTTTAAAACAAATTAATATTATTATCCCAATTATTTTTATATCCATATAAAGTCACTAACGGTTTTATATTATCCAAGATTTGCATACTATTATCTGTCTTTAATAAACCAAATATAATATTGTACATTAATGGAAATAAAAATTTATCTTTATACTCCCATTTTAAGTTACACTTATCAATTTTTGCATATTTTTTTATTTTAGTTTTTAATTTAATATCTAATGTATCTATACTTTGAATAAAAATTTGATAAATCCATTCAAACTCTAATTGTTTTGAAGTGCAAATTTCATTAAAGTCACTATCATAAATGCCTATTTGTATTACACATTTTTTTAAAAGAAACTCGAGCATTTAAAAATGAAAATGTAAGATTTTTTAATTTATAAATTTCTTTTTATTTCTAATTCATTTTTACAAGCTGTTAGTATATTTACAAAATTATTAACAATATTATTTTTGTTTTTTTCAAAAAATTCCATTATTAATTTCTCATCTTTTTCCATTTGTAAAATAGCTTCTTCCTCTAAAATATTCCAGATTTCTATTTTTCTCACTTTCATATTGCTAAACCTACTTTAAACAATTATTTTTTAGTATATTTAGTATATATTTTTATACATAAAAATATATGAGTATGACAAAAGACTTCAAAACTAATTACTTATAATGATGAGCTTTTCACTATTTTCATAAGTGAGCTATTTAATCTATTCTCTTATTTTTTTCATAAGATATTATGTGTTTAAAGAAACTAATTTAATAAGATACACCATAATATTCAAGATTGCCATTATCTATATTTATTGTAAAAATTGCATCTCTTCCATATTTATTTGGATTATCATCTTGATTTTCAAAAAAACCAACCAGTGATGGCTTATCTTCAATTGTATTTGACAAATAACTCAAGACTATAT